>OZ014522.1:430074195-430112950 GCA_963966055.1 Lathyrus aphaca | reverse complement strand
TGTTGTTGAGGGATATTGTTGCGGGTGAGTGATGAAGTGTTGCTGCGGTTTTCAGCTTTTTGTTGAAGGTTATGTGATTGCAGAAAGATGGTGGTGGCTATGTTGGTAGAGTGAATGAAGGTATGGTGGAGATTTGGTTGAAGAGAGGGTGGCAAAGAGTAGTTATGTTGTGTGGTGTTGTTGTGTGTATGGAAGAATCGTTGTTGAAGAAGAGAGGTGAGGTATGGTGGTTTGCGTTAACTGATACCATGGCAGGTTATGCGGTCTTTCAAATTTTGAAGAAGAGGTTTTTGATTGTATTGTGTGTGGATTTTGTTATGCAGACCTTGATGAAATGGTGTGGGAAATGCGTGTGTGAGTGGGCCAGCTTTGGGCGGAAAAATCGTGTGTGAGTTGAAATTAATGAGAGTGTGATGTGCGTGAAATAGGTACGTGAATGGGTGTGAATTTTTGTGAGAAAATGACGTGATGCGGATTTTAGTGGGGAAGGCGTGTGCTATGCGGAAGTGTGATACAAAAATGTTGCCACTTTGCTGTGCTGAAAATGCTGAAAGTTCTTGTTTTTTTTTTTGTTTTGGCAATTTTATTGGAATAATTGTGCTATAATAATAAAAATGGGCTTAGTAAGAAAATGAGTGATATGGGCTTGTAATAAAATTGGTAAGACTATGATAAATGAAATGGCTTAATAGACAAATGAATTTTGAATGTGATTTAGAAACATGTTTAAATACTCTCTAATGGAAATTGAACATGGATTAATTTGTTGATTATGAATTTGAAATGGAATGATGAAATGAATATGGTTATTGAATAAAGATCAGGTAATGGATGGGAAATGGTGGAGATAACGGACAGGGATATGTACATGAACCATTACCAACAACCACCGATACACACATACTACACCTGAGTTTAATCCAATGGCCACACTTGAAACTCTTCCAACAACTCCTTGATTATTGAATTCACACTGAGGAAAATAAATCCGCACACCACTAAAATATGATCACAATAAACTGATTTTCTGAACCAAACCTTCCATGAACTGCAACTTAATAACCTGAAACAATCCCCACACCATAGTTTGACCTTGGACGAGCACTGGCTAAGAAATAGTCCTGAAACACATAACTCGCTTCAGAAGAAATCTCTTGAAGGTTTGACCAAGATTAGATCAAACGTCCGTCTGAATTGGACCGTGACTGAATAACTGCAACGACTGAAACCAAAGCCTATGATATGTCGAGAAAGAAGAAATAGACTGAGATGCTGAGAAGACGTGGATATCCTTATGACTTGATGAGGAAGAGAATAGCCTGATGATGGGCCAAATACATAGTGAATAGTCCTTGCAGACGTGAAATCCCTGAAGACCGCTGAATCGGGGAAATAAACCCTAATTTTGTGACGGGAGCAAAAAGAGAATGATGCCACTGATGGCTGCAAAACCAAGAACTTGAATTCTCTGATAATCCATAAATAGGACGTGAAACCCTAAATCCTCTGATGACCATGATCCCATGTCTTATGCACATGATATGAATTCCAAAAGTTAATGATTTAATGGAAGATGTGTATGAATGCAAAACGAAAAGCAGACGAAGACAAAAAAAAACCAGAGGGCAAGGGTGTTACAGCTGCCCCTATTCAAGAAAATGTTAATCTGAAAAGGACGATAGCACGGGCTATCGACCGTTCAAGATAAACTGTGATTGAATACCAAAAACAACCAGAAATTTGCACACTGCTGGAGAATGCAGAAATGGGAAATAAACCCAACCAAACAACGTTTTGGTGACTGAAGTGGGGAAAAAGCAGACGAGCTCCTTCCAAGGTTGAACTGTTACGCCAGATAAGGAAAGTTAGACAGACGAGTCTTTTTCGAACAAACCTGTTACGCCAGGAACTGGACATACGAGCCCTCTTCAAATAAACCTGTTATGCCAGGAATTGGACAGACGAGCCCTCTTCATACATTTGCAAAAATATATGACTTGAGACAGACGAATCTCCTTCGGATAACCTATTACGTCAGGACCGGTAACCATTTTGACGTTTAATCCCACTGTCAGGATTTCAAACCTCTTCAACACAGACGAGCGTTGGATGATCATCAAGAGAACACAGACGAGTGTCGTAAGTCAATGATACAAATGAATATCAGACGATGATCTAAGAAACACAGAAGAATGCTTCAGGCAATGATACAGATGAGTATCAGCCACTGATACAGACGAATACCAGAAATCAAACACAGACGAGCAATTGGAGTGGCGATACAGACGAGTACCAGAGTGATTGTCAAATCCACACATATGGATATAAGCTAACACATATGAGTGTGAGGGACGATACAGACGAGTATCCAAACAATGCAAACGAGCTTCAAAACAGATAACGAACACAGACGAATGCTGAGTGTAACACCCCAAATTTTCCCTCTTCATTTTAAGCATCATATCACATCATATTCATCATACTCATATCATTTCCTCAGCATCATATCATGGAAAGATGAAGCATAACATCCCTCATGTCCTAGCATCAGCATATGGTCATCTGTGGAGGTCCCAGAAGCATTTCAAGCCATGACAAGGGTCCCAATGAGTTTGTACAAGTTCTATGGTGAGTCTATACTCCATTTGCAAGTTCAAGTCCATTGGCAAAAGCTCAGAAGATTGCATGATCATCAGAGATCTCAGGACAAGGCAAAGCTCCTAGGTAGTGCACCCAAATTAGGGTTTGAGATTCAAGCACCAAGATCTCACAACTTTGGCCATTTCTCTTGGGCCAAGTCTTCTATATGTTAATAGGATCCTATGTGTCAAATTTCAGGAGAAAAGTCCATGTGGAAGTCAGTCAATGCCTCAGTTGCTTGCAGATGAAGCAAAAAGTCAACAAAGCCCATAAAAAGTCAACTGTGCAATTTCAAGGGGTCTAACCCAAATTTTTTGGCCAAGAGGGGTCCTTACAATGTTATAATAGGTTTGGAATGCCTAAAGTTCAAGAATCATGGAGATTTGAGGGGTTTTGCAAAAATGGTACAAAGTTGGTTTTTGAAGTTTTCCAAATTTGACAACTTTTACCCTAATTTTCAAGTGGCCTTAACATGATAAAAAATTCTTCAAATGAACCAAAGTCAAACACGAAATTTGAAGAGTAAGGGCTCCCATTTTCAAAAATTACAAGTACTTTTTCACCGGATTCCTGGATTTCCCTCTAGGCCATTCGAAAATTTTGCTATTCTAGGGCAAATTTTCACTTTTCCAAAATGCACCAAATGCAAGAGGGCTCAAACATGAATTTTGTGACTTGGTACAGGCCCAAACTTGTTTCAAACTTAAAATACATTGCATAAGGACTAATTTTCTCCAAAGAAATGGTCATTTTCGTGCACTTTGAAAAAATCCCTCCAAAACATGCAAATTTGCAAAAATCATGAAACAAGTGTGACACTTGAATCTAAGGGCCAGGAATGATTGGGTTTGGATCAAGGGTGGAAAATGAAAGCCACACATGCTGAGAGACCCAAGAGAGCATGAGCATAGCATGCTTATTCCACTAAGTGCAAATTATGCAAAATCACACTTTTCTCATTTGATTTTCGTGCACTTTCTCTCACACTTTCAACACTCATTTGTGAAGTCATAACAAAGAGAATTAGGGTTGCATCAGATCTGAAATCTCTCTCATTCTTTCATTCTCAACTTTCTTGCATTTTTGCATTTCCTCACATATCTCTCCATTCTCTCACTCTCTCCAAAAACTTCTTCCGTATTCTTGATCAGTGAATCACATAGATTAAGAATCAACCACTCATTTGAGCTTAAAGCATAGAATTAGAAGCTTGCCATTTCAAAGCAACTTGTTGTGAAATCTCAGATCCAGTCTATTTCAAGGCCTTAGATGCATTTATTTTGCATCTAAGGATTAAGATAAGTGATTTGCACGCATTGGTTGTAATTCTAGATCAACATTTCAAGATCTGCATCTCAGGTATGGCTTGAAATCTCATGTTCTGGAAATGGAATTAAATTGTTGCTTTGTGTTCCTTGATGTTTGCTGATCATGTTGCACTTTGTAGAATTGATTTTGGTGCATTATATCATGAGTTATGTGCATTTCAAGTTTGATGATCAATGTTGTTTTGCTTCGATCCGTCCAATCCATTGAGATTTAGCTGTTTTTGATGCCATATTTGAGTTCAGTGATGTTGAATTAGTTAATCTGGACTATTTGTTTGCATTATTTGATGAATTTTTGGTACTGGTTTGGTCTCCGGTGCCGGAGCCCTAGCTCCGGTCACCGGAATTTGTCTTTTGATTAACTTAGGGTTTTATGGAAGAAGATGATGTCTCCACCGTTAGATCTACCATCCAACGCACAACACCGCGCCACATGTCCCCTAATTCATTCAGTTTCATGCTGTTTTTCTATTTCTTTTTTTTAATCAGCGTGTGGCAATGTCTAAGCTAGCTTCGGTGCGCCAGCCAGTAGTATTTCACCATTATGCCACCTAGATTAATGAGGTGGTCATTCACAGCTTCTTGAGCAATCTCTCGCTCCAGCGTTTTCCTGCTTTTCCTTATTTATTTCAACCAATTTCCATAGTAACAACATAAGCCAGCGCGTCACTTTGGGCCTTCAGCTCTTGATTTTCGCACCTCACCAATCCAAGCCCAAATCAGTTTCATATATAACCCTTACTTTCCTCACCTCCATCCATTCTTTTATTTTTCTTTTTTCTACTATATTTTCTTTTATTTTCAGTTTCCATTTCCATTTATTAAAAATAGTTATAATCATCCAAAAAATCCCAAAAAAAATCATGAACCTGATTTTGTGTCTCAAATATTTTATCATATTTTTATTTTATTTTTTTTCCTTTTCCACGTGTCTGAAATAATTCATCATCTCACCTAGCTTCTTTTATTTCCTTTCTTGACTAGTCTGCCTTGTTCATTTTCCATAAGCTTCAATATTTTGAGTTTTGATCCCATTATATTTGCTTTGTATTCCTAAGATATTGTACTTTTCATGTGATTTTTCTCTGGATTTTTAGAAACTTATTTATTGAGTCTTGGTTTGGTAACCTGTGATGTAAGTTTGTAATCCTCATTTGTGTTCTTGCTTCCATTTAGCCTAGTTTGCTTCTGAATCTTTTCAATTCCTTTTGGCTAGTTGATATAACATGTTTGAAGGTCATTTGGTTTCAAATGTGGAATTTTTAGATGGCTGGTTGATTTATTGTGGATTTTATCTTGAACCTTGTCCCATTTTGCTTCCTTTGAACCTTTTGGTCCCTCATAAGCCTAGAAAGGCACTTGTGCCCTCTTTTTCTTCTCATTTGGGGTTCCTTTGGGGTGTGGGTACCTTCTTGGTCCTAGGATAGGGTTTGAGTCTTCTGAATTTTTGTGTTTGCTTCTTCTTTAAGTCTTTTGTTTCTTTAAGTGGTTTCACTTCATCTTATTGCTTCTTTTGCTTCCATTTGGTGTTTGTTTGGTCTTGTGTTTCCATTCTCTTCATCTTGTTGGCTTCTTAAGCCATTCTTCATCTTGTTTAGGTTCTGGTTGTGAGCTTTGGGTTCATATTTTGTGCATTTTGCTTTTCATATTTCATAAGTGTGCATTTGTTCTCATAAGTGTTTCATGTTGCATCTTTTGTCTTATAAGCTTCTCCTCCTCATTTCTTTGAGTTGCATTTGCATTGTGCATTTGCTCATACCATTTCATTTCTGATTATGTGATGTTAGCATGTTATCTTGCTCATTTTGTTTCATTTGTATGCATACTAACCTTGCAGGGGCTATGGTAAGTGTGAGATGTGGGAATTGAGTTCCACATCTCTAATTCTCATCTTCTCCTCTTATGTTTATGTGCACTAACCCTTTGTTGTTGGGCTTAGGCCTTTCTCATCCCTTCTTCTATCTTCTTCTTCCCTTCTTCATTAGGATAGAAACCTCACTAACCCTTAGGACATCCATGCATGTTAACACTTAGGATTATTTTAGTCCCCCTTTAGAATTTTTCCTTTGTGATCCTTTTGGTTCTTCTTCTCTTCTCATCTCATAACCATAAAAAACACTTTAATAAGTTTGAGGTGATGCCTTGATCCATAGCCTTATCCCATGAGGTATGCTTGTAGTCTTCCCATTTTGGGATAGTACAAGTTTACCTTGTGATGCACAAGTCTGATCAAGGTATTTTCTTCATAAAAGAAAAGCATAAAAAACACTTCTTCATCTGTAAATAACCAAAAACACTTAATAAGTAAACAAGTTAGTGAGCCTAAGCCCTAATCTTTGGGTTCAAGTTTTGGGGATCTTCTCCTTACTTGAGTGTGCTTGTTCTATTATTCCATCTTGGAATGTAGTGACAAGTGCACATTCCATGGAAAAGAGCTCGAGTCCACTTCCTTGTCACACACTCATAAAAGCTTCTAAAAAACACAAACTAAAAATAAGCGTCTTTCCTTCGGGAATTCTTTTCTCACCTCATTCGCTCCGTACGCGAACTTGCTCCTACTTGTCACTTTGCAAGACGGTTACACACTCGTCGTTCGAGTCTGCAACACCTGAGCAATGGCATAGGCAGTTCAAGCCTTTAATTCACAAGCAATTTCCTTTTAGTACCTCTAGTTAGGGGAACTACCGCGTCTCTGATCCTCTTTGTTTCTTATTTCAGTTCTTTTCTAGTTCCAGTTTCTCTTCATTTTTATTTCTTTTGCTGCAGTTTTCATACCCTCACCCTTTGAAACCGTTTCTTCTGCAAGCGTGGATCCCGTCGGGTACGGCGGACGATCTGGGTGCTAATACCTTCCCAGGTCGTAACCGACTCCCGAACTCAGTCTCTTTGGTTCGCAGGACCCGTGTCCTTCCTCTTTCTTTCTTCTGGTTTGTGCAGCATTACCATTCCCTTTCTTCGGGATAAAAATGCCTGGCTGGCGACTCTATTCTTTTTTCCGCGCCACTTTCGCGTTTGTACCAGGATGGAAATCCGGGGAGCGACACTGAGGAATGCAGATGAGCAGTAACCAAATGTCAAACACAGACGAGTGATAGGGAGTGCAGACGAGCAAAAGCAAAGTGCCAAGAGTGGCAGTAAAATCTCGATTCTGCAGGGGAGAACCAGGTCAAGAGGCTTTAAGGATGCTTAACTCTGGCTGGGGAGATGAATAACTGTCTGTGCCATCACACTGGCCAAAAATAAATTGGCAACTTCTTTGGGGAATATTCCAATGATGGAAAATTCCAAACATGTAACTCTGTGGAGAACAACCATCTTCAGACTTGGCTGGGGATATGCTTCGCCAACATATTTGTCGGGGAGAGAATTTTGACAATTCTAAACTCTGTGGGGAAGCGAGGCTTTCAGCTGCCTGTCGGGAATATTTCACGGTGGAAAGATAACTCCGCTTGGGGATGAGAAGAATTCAATTAGCCTTGAAGTTCTACTGGGGATATCACCCATTCTAATTTAGCTGGGGAAATGTCAACCCTCTGGCTTAGCTAAGAAAAGATCTGGAAATGCTCTGCTGAGGAGAGACTTTGCTGGAGAATTAGAGGTCAAAATAAACCAAACTGAGCCCCAGGTATAGTATGACGACTGTGTTGGGAAGATATGCCAATGAAAATTGGACTTTTAACTGTGAGAACAAATAATTCCTCGTGAAGAAACCTTGTCGGCTGAAGGAAAATTCTCTACTTGGGGAAGAAATAAACTTCCAATGCCTTGTTGGGAAAAGAAATACCAGACATTCCCTGAGAATTAAGTCAGTGCCTCAAGCTTTTGAGTTCAACGGTTGCGTATTGATTATCATGAGTGAACAAGCATTCCTTACTCCTGAAATTGTGTCAGACTGCATCATCCATGAAGAAGATTGTCTCTAGAGGATTTTACACAAGACTTGGCATCTAGAATTGCCCCAGTGTCTTCAAACTCTCGCATAAATTCAATAGATCTTGAGATAACTGCCTCAGGCTGCGTCTTGTAATAATTTTGCCCCACACCAAAGATAAAACATAAACCATGCAATATGAAAATGCAATGCAAATGATGCAAGATGCAGACGTATGCTCATGATGCTAAGGAAATGAATATGCAAGCTACGGGAGCTGAAACAAGGATGGTTAGGCGTTAGGCCAGGTGGATAGATATTTTTTTTTTGTTTTTTGTGGCCAAGCAATTGGACTTTAAAGGTAGATTACCAGACGAGAACCAATTTATTAAAGGTAGGCCAACAGACGAGAACTGATGGGCAAAGAATAAGTCGTCAGACGAGAACTGACTCCTTGGGGTTCATTGTCAAACGAGAATTGACTCTAAAAAATAATGACTACCAGATGAGAACTGGTGTTCAACGGGCTAAATGAAAAGGTGACCAGACGAGAACTGGTTAAAAAATCCGCCTACCAGACGAGAACTGGTATTTGAAGTTGGTTTTCTAGACGAGAACTGGACTTTGAATCGGTTTTCCAGACGAGAACTGGACTTTGAATTGGTTTGCCAGACGAGAACTGGACTTTGAAATGATTTGCCAGACGAGAACTTGACTTTGAAACGGTTTGCCAGACGAGAACTTGACTTTGAAGTGTTGATAAGAATTTGGGGGTACGAGGTCCTGGATGTGAGATTGAAGATTGTGGGGGTAGGATGCCCAATGCACTTATGATGCGATATGCTCTATATGCTCGAGCGAAGCGACATGAATAATGTATGCAAATGATTTATGCAATGCTCATGAAAAGCTAGAAAAACTCCCAAGGTGGGAAGAAAGGTCTTATGCGAAAAGGCTCCTGGTTGAGAAGGGTGACAAAGGCGATGGTGGGTAACATGATTTCCCGACACTCATCTTGAACTCGGAGATTGCTGATATAACTTGCTCTGTGCAGCTAAAGTTGCCCCTATATGGTAAGTCTCTGAACAAACTGCCTCTGATTATCAGATTCTTGGAATGACAGACTTGAATGCTCTCTCGAGGAGAGTTGCCCTTGGTGAACTCTGGATGTGTCCTGCCCCAGTATGAGCATGGAAGCGACTCGACTCATTATGACCGAGCATTGGAAGAATATATCCTTGGTCAAGAGAAACTCTGGGTGTATTGCCCCTATTTGGAAGATTCAGCTCTGATCAACTGACTTTGAATGACGTTCCTCGATCAACCGATGCTTGGGATCTGCTTTACCCTGATAAATTCCTTGGTTGACAAAGCCACTGGATAATATGCCCCTGATTCATAGGCTAACAAGATGCTTTTGATTTTGGTCACCACTGTTGAATGATCAAGTCCCCTCTGATTTCTCTTTGTAGGAACTTTCCTGATGTCACAGACTGACTTGCAATTAAAACTGTTCATTTGAAAATGGTAATTTTAATCCAGTGCGCATGCATGTTTTGAAAATTTATTTATTTGAATGTTGTGACAGTCTTTGATGAATGGACCATTAGTCCAAACGTAGTGCTGAGTTAGCAAAATCGTTAGGAGTCAGTTTACGTAACCTTGTCGCAGTATGCTTCCAGAATTGAACCTGATTCAATTAGGACTTTCAAGGGTTATGACGTAGCCTGGTTCACGGTTTTTAGAAAGAAAGATTTATGGCTCAAAGTTTATCTGTGCCCACCCATTCTCCTTGATGTTCTCCAGTCCTACGTTCAACTAATTTTACCTAAGCGCTCGCCTCTCGAAAGGGTTTTGTAATGGTTGAGGAACCAATGACATTGACGGTTTAAGAACCAATGAAGTTTCTTGGAGTAACAGTCACCCCTTCTGACTTTGTGTCTGTAGTCACACGACTTTGTTCTAAATGATGATTTTTCTTTCTGATTTATTTTACTCCCTAAATTTTGCCTAGACTGATTCTCTCTTTGAATTTTTTTCGATTTTAAAGTCCAGCAGGATTCCCTAACTTTTTCCTAAGTCGTTTGTTTTCACTTTTTTTTTGACTTAGCGGGCTTTTATTTCTCTTTTTCTTTTGATTTTTGTTGAACAAATCGTGTGACACATGTTTGTCCTGATTGCTTGACAGGGTAATGACTGCCTCATTCCTTTGCTGTTGAGAGGTAACCATTGTGGTTTCACATATCTTGACTTCTTGAGGTGTAGTGAATATAAGGTAATGGATCCTCGGATGCTCACTCCTTTGGAAATTTGAACGCTCGGTCAAATTAACTGATAACTACCTTGCCCCGGGTTAAATGTGAGGGTTTTTTCGTTTAGAAAAGAAACTCCTACTTCAAGGCTCAAAGGGGTTGACGAGGGTCTATCTCCCTTATATCTCCGGTGTTTGGGAATTGAAGCAATGCATGTACATCGTCAGCAGGTTCTACTCCGAAAGCATACCTTCAACAATTATAGGTATTCAGTTGTCATCATCCTCCCTCAAACCTGCTAAACAACAGTGAAATAAATGGGAGGTATATGGATGCAATTTTTTTTGTTTTTTATGCAAGTAAAGAAAAATGAGCGAATGCGACATAATTGATTCAAAAAGTGCACAATCACTTCATTAACATTACCATTCAAAACAACAATGCTTAAAAGACAAGTAGCTGCTAACAGGAAAGAAACTACAATGCAAATGATAAAAGGATAAAATGATCACCAGCTTTGATGACATCTTCTTGCCGAAACCACTGAAACCAGGAGACGCTTCTCTGAAGTCCTCGAACTCCATCAGGCGAGAGGTTGACGTGCACAACCAAGTTTACTTCTGGAAAGGATATGTACCCATTGTTGATCAACTATCGTGCTTTGGCTTGGAAAGCTTTACAATCTTCAGTTGAATGCCCCATTTATCCACCATGATACCCACACTGCTCATGAGGATTGTACTCTGGAGGGTACGACTCTGGCAACGACTTGAGAGGCTTAGGAACCACCAATGAGCTCTGAATTAGATGTGGCAAGACTTCTCTGTACGCCATGGGGACTGAATGAAGAGGAGCATTCCTTTCCAGATTGTTGCGAGGCCTAGGTTGGCTCTGAAATTGATTATCAGGTCTTCGACCATGAGCTTGCAGATTTGAACGAGGAGGAGTCCAGGGTTTCTGATATGGTGCTCTGAGCATCGCTTGTTGTCTGTAAGAGTAGCCAGGCCTAGGAAAAGATGATCTATGAGAAGATAATGGTCCAGAATGTTCAATATTTGCCAAGACTGCACTGACGTCAAACTCCTCTTCCCTTTGGGAGCTACCAACAGACTCATTTTCAATAACTGGGATATTTGAAGAGTAATGGATCTTTCCACTCTTGAGCAGGCTCTCGATGCGTACTCTAACTATCATCAAACCAGATAAGCTTGATGTCCCAATGCTACTCATTATTTCCAGGTATGGACCTTGCAAGGTGCCCACGAACAGGTCAACTAATTCTCTGTCTGAAGGTGGTGGTTGCACTTGGGCTACCAATTCTCTCCACCACTGTGCATATTCCCTGAAAGATTCACCACTCCTCTGAGATAGGCTTTGCAACTGCGTGCAACTGGGTGCCATGTCCACATTGTACTGGTATTGCTTTACCAAAGCTCTGGATAAATCATTCCAAGATCGGATACGACCGCTTTCCAAATCCATATACCAACTTAAGGATGCACCGCTTAAACTGTCCGGAAAACAATGAATCATTGGCTTATCATTGTGGGCATAAGAAGTCATTTTTATGCAGAACATCACCAAATGACGCTTCGGGCAACTGACACCAGTGTACTTCTCGAACTTTGGAGTTTTGAAATCTGGAGGAATGACAAGACCAGGCACTAAACACAGGTTTAGAGCATCAAAACCAAAGGCATCAGGATCCGCTAAGGCTTTGAGTTGCTCATCCAACACACGAAACCTTTCAGCAGGATCAATAGCTTATGGATCCTTGGTTTTCACAAGAGGGATTTCCCCTTGGAAGTTCGGCATAGGGAAAACAAAGCTCTGATAATCCATAGAATCAGAAGAAGATGAAGGTCCACCTCGGACAACAGATGGTTCAGGTACACTCTGATTCACGATCGGGGTCTGTGCAGGCTGAGCTTGAGTAAGTTTGTTCACTTGTGGAAGATCCTCATCAGGAGAAAGACCATACAAAGGATTGGTCATCAAAGTGAAACCAGGTGGAAACTCAACATTCTGACGGTTGTTCTCTGACATAGCTACTGACGGCTTCCAAACTGACCTTTTTAACTCTTGGCACTGCTCAGTCTTGCTTCAAACAACCTTGTCGTCTTCCAACAATTACCACTTGTTCAAATTGAGTACCAAGAAATCAGCTGGCTGGTCACGGACAAAAGAGGGAGGATGAGCTCTCCGGAAGAGGGAAATGCAATGCAGATGCAAATGAAAAATGCCATATGATGATGCTAGAGATTCAAAGACATGGGATCAAAGCTGGAAACTGCCTGGAATCTGGAATACTTAACCAAGAATCGAGTGTCTGTAACCACAAGACCTCTGTATAATAACCCAAAATAGTAACCGAAAATCAAAGGACCAAGAACTCCATAATCATAGTGACCAGATCAAACACAAGACTGCACTGGTAATGAGGCTATGTTGAGGTCAAGGGTTCCTGCAAACCTGTAAACCCCTCCCAATCTCACGGGTGTGCTCCGGGTCAAACATCACGGACTCTCAAAGCCGAATAGCAATAATACGTTCACCATTTCCGAGAAATGGCTCATGACCAAATCAGGGAATCGGTCTGCCACTGTCACCACTAGAGAGGGATGTTTCCACAAGGTTCTCAATTATCGGTCCCCAACTGCACATAACTATCAAGGTTATGAAATGAAAGAGGAAGATCCCCAAATCAAGACATTCCCAAGACGGTCGCAAATCTGGGCGTGGAACTCACTACTACCCTCATGACAAGATCTCATGAGGCCAAAGTGGAACCACTCTAAGTCCTAAGGTGCACTCGAGCTTGGTAATGAGCTCATCTCACAATAACAGTATCACCCAAGTCCCACCAAACAGAAAATCCAATCCAGACAGTCCAGTATAATATATGATAAATGAAAATAAATACTGAAAACTGTAAATAAAGCTGTAAATAAAACTGTAAATAAACAACAATAAAGTAAACACGCAACAGCAAACAATCAACACCCAGCGGAACAGAAACACACAAGCTCTATGAGAGACTCTCAAGGGAACCAAAGATTCTGGTTAGGAAGTCCCCAGCAGAGTCGCCTACTATCGCTCCCCGGATTTCCATCCTAGTACAAACACGAAAGTGGCGCGGAAAAGGTTAGAGTCTCCAGCCATGCATTTTTATCCCGAAGAAACGGGAATGGTAATGCTGCACAAACCAAAGAAAAGAAAAGAAAGGGCACATGTCCTGTGAACCAAAGAGACTGAGTTCGGGAGTCGGTTACGACCTGGGAAGGTATTAGCACCCAGATCGTCCGCCGTACCCGACGGGATCCACGCTTGCAAAGATATCTGTTTCAAAGGGTGAAGAAATGAAAGTTGCTGCTAAAGAAAAGGAACTGAATTGGATAAAAGAAAATAAAAGGGAAACTGAAAAAAAGAAATGAAAAGGAAAAATGTAGGGAAAATAAAGATTGTGCTCGAACGGACCCTACCCCGCTGCCTACGTACCTCATCTGGACAATGAGGATCAGAGTCGCCGTAGTTCCCCTAACTAGGGGTGAAAATGATTGCTTGTGAATTAAGGCTTGAACTGCCTATGTCAATGCTCAGGTGTTGCAGGCTCGGACGACGATTGCGTTACCGTCTTGCAAAGTGACAAGTAGTGACGAGTTCGCACGTAAGGAGTGAGTGGGATGAGAAAAGAAGTCCCGAAGGAGATACGCTTATTGTTTGTCCAATGTTTTTTAGAGCTTTTTATTTGTGTTTCACAAGGAAGTGAATTCAAGCTCTTCTCCATGGAATGTGTACTTGCGACTACATTCCAAGATGGAATAATAGAACAAGCACAATCAAGTAAGGAGAAGATCCCCAAAACTTGATTCCAGAGATTAGGGCCTAAGCTCACTAACTCATTGAATTTATTAAGTGTTTTTGTATTTTTGATGAAGAAGTCTTTTTTATGATTTTCTTGGTGAAGATGGTCTCATGATCAGACTTGTGCATCATGATGAACAAGCTTGTACCATCCAAAGATGGGAAAACTACAAGTGTTTCATGGAATAAGGCTATTGCACATGAGGCTACCTCAACCATTATTAAGTGTTTTTTTTAGTTTTTGGTTTTAAGATGAGAAGAGAAGAGAAAAAAAAGATCTTAAAGGTAAAACAACTACGGGGGAACTAAAACCTAATGTTGTCATTGTAAACACCCCAAATTTGCCCTCACCCATTCACACCATGGCTTGTGATCATTTCATATGCATAAACTCAATCATACCATCTCATATCACATTTTTGATTCACTGCATTGGTTCAAAGTCATCTGCATCTAGGGTTTGTGATCTGAGCAATCCAAGAGCTTCTTGAGACACTCCAAAGTTCAACAATCACTTCAAAGAGGTCTATGTGTGTTCAAGTTTCATATTATATCCTCTCAAAGTCAAGAATGTCAAAGAATCACAAGAACTGGGATTGGTATGGAAGCAGAGCCAGGCTTGACTGCACAGATGACCTAAAATTAGGGTTTTGGTTTCAGAGGCCATAACTCCAAATTTTTTGGTCATTCTTGTTTCTATTGGTCTCTATATGGTATAGGGAGTATGCATATCAATTTTCATGAAGAAATTCCATGGGGAAGTCATCTGATCAAGGGTTGACTTTTCAAGCAAGTCAGTGCAAAATCAGGGCATCTGAGGCCCCCAATGACCCAACCAAGGGGTGATCTTCATCATTTTGAGTGTATATGATCTTTATTTGATCATGGAAGAAGTTGGAAGTTCACAAAATTCAAGAATTTCAAGTCTTTTGCAAAGTTGACTTTTTGGGCAAGTTTGACTTTTAATGAAAATGTCATTTTATGCAACTTTTTCAACCCTTACTTTTTGATCCAAAAAAGCTTCAAATGGAAAAACTTTGGTCATGAAATTTGTATAATAGATCTTTCCCTTTTCAAAAAGTACAAGAACATGACCTAATTCATTTTGGATCAAAAGTTATGGCTTGTCAAAGTTGGCAAAAATCACAAAATTTCAAAGTTTCTACCAAAGAGGTATTTTGCAAAATGACTTGATCAAGTGTTCTAAGGCTATCAAATGGACTTCTAATTCACATAACATGATCATGTAACATCAAAAGTTCAGAATGGACCAAGGGATTACACATTTGTATGGCTTTTGGAACAAGATCTTTTCATGAGAACCAAAATGAACCAAGTTGCAAAATCCATCATAACATCTCACCCACTTGTTGCCTAGCCTGCTGATCAATCCTAGCCTTTCTCCCTCACCTAGCTGCGTAGCCCACTCTCCATGTACTTGGATAGAAGTTGCCCATGCCCTTCTTACACAAAAGTTGACATTTTGGCAAAAGCAACCATACCTATCACAAAAGGACATGTCACATCTTCTGACCAATAGGATTAGTTTATACAAATCAAATGCAAGTTAAACATCACAAGAGGCAAGCCTGAAAGACACAAGAACACAGCATTCTCATTTTCCACCCTTGAAGCAAAAGCTTTCGAAACTCTTCATACAACTCACAAACACTCAAACAAACTACACAGACCTTCTCAACACATCACCCTGATCACAAAGCACCCCTAAAATCAACCTGAAACTCAAGGAATCAAGAACACGATTCTCACACCATCCTGAACAGAACTTGTTCAAACTCCCAAACCAGCCAACACAAACTCTTTCCAAGCATCAATATGTCATCAGGGGCTTAAAAGGAGTGGATTGCACAAAGGAGAGAGGCCAGAAAGCTGCAAACTGAAAGCTTCAAAACTAAGGTAGCTCAAGAACTTTTTTTCCAGAAATGATTTTTAAAGTTCCTAAGTTGTTCTTTGTAGCTCACTGAGCACTCTGATGTTGTTGGTTTTGAAAATGGTGAAGAGATGAGAGTTTAATCGTGTTCTGAAAGTTTTGCCCTAAAATTTGTTTTGTTTCGATTCATGTGATTGATGAAATATAAATGATGTTTATGTTAGGGTTTTGATTCAGTGAGGTGTGGGGATGATTTCCATTCTTTTAGATTTCGTTTTAGTTACGTTTTGAAGATTCTAGGAATTTTCAGGTGGGGTTCCCACCGGAGAAGACGACCGGAGGTCTTCTCCGGCCACCTGAAAATAATTAGGGTTTAATCCCTGTAATTAGTGTAGTTTGAATGCTGAGCGTTGGATCCCTTGACTTTGTTGACTTGGCGCGTGATTGTGTGGTCCAGATGTGTCCATTTTGCCCTAATCCTCATTTATTAGTTTAATTAATTATAATTAGGTTAATTTAATCAGGATAAGCCTCAGCCCTTGGATGACGCGCCAGTCAACCAATTTCACCCCAGTTTGAATACCAGCCCTTAGATCTGCTTACTTCTTCATTTATTTATTTTTATTTTCATTTTTTCCCATTTAATTTGTACATTTATTTAAAAATAGTAAAATCCATTCAAAAATTCTGAAATTTTTTATGCAAGCTATTATTTAATTTCAGAACACAAAAATATTTTTATTTTCATTTTTTGCATTTAAAAAGTATTTTTAAATATTTAAAAGTTTATTTTTAATTAATTAATGAGAATTAATTAATTAAAAATACTATTAAGTATTTAAAAATCACCAAAAAATTCATGAAACATTTAAAACCATTTAGAAACATTGTCCAACCCTCAAACCAAATTTATTTTTTGATCTTGATGCATTTTGAGAATTTTTCATGGAAATAAAATCATTTCAAGGCATTATTTTGATCCAAACCTCCAAAAATCATTTCTGCCTAACCATTGAGAGTTGGACTTTGATTCTTTTTGCATTGTGTTTAGCATATCATGTAGTTTGTGAGATTAAATTGGCATGAATTGATCTTGCATTTTTCATTTGTTTGGCATTTTTCTTATTAAGGAACCCTAAAACCCTAGAAAACTTAGGAAAATCATAACTTTCATTAGGTTAAGAGTTGGAACCTCTCCTTTGGGAAGTGAGTTAGTATAGGTTTAGGGATCCTTTAAGTGCATTTTCAATTTTTTGTATTGATGTTTGCTTCTGATTTTGGTTTGTGTTTGATGCTTTGATCATAAACCCTAATTTGGGCTTCCATATGCATCCATCTAGCATTTGCATTCATACCTTGACTTGCCATAGCATTTTATGCATTCTTGTGATCCATTTGACATCTTAAGACATATTGAAAGCATGTTTGATCATTGCATCTTGCATTTGCCATGTTGTTTGCCATTTGCATTTCATAACTTTCCATGTATGTTCATGCTCCTAGCTTGTTTCATTTGCATCCATAAGCTTGTATGATCATCCCCATGTGTTGTTCCATGTTTGTAGCATCTCATAGCATCATTATCATCATGCATATGCTTCTGGTTTTGTCTCTCATCATGCCATTTCATTTCATTTTGCATTGCATTGCATTTCCTTTCTAACTTTTCAGGTGGTAAGTGACTTTGAGAAGTGAATTTGCCTTCACTTCTCATAACTTCTCTTCATCTCTTTCATGCATCCTTGCTGCATTTTGTTATGTGTTTGAGTTTGAGCTTGTTCATTCTCCTTCTTCTCACTTTCTTTCTTCAAGTGACTTGACTTCTTGAATGAAGCAAGTTTACTTTGCTTCTCCTGATCTTTTCATCTGTTCCCTGGTGGTTCCATTGAAGACTTCTTCTTGTTAAACCTCACAAACCTTAGGAGCAACCATGCATGACAATGATTAGGGTTTTGCTTAGTCTCCCCTCTTAGTTTTACCTTTGTGTCTCATTGAGTCTTCTCTTCTCATCTCATAATCAGGGACTAAACCCTAAAGGCTTTAAGGCTTTGTGAGGTTTAACAAGAAGAAGTCTTCAATGGAGTGTATAACTTTAATCCTAAGTGTTAAACCCTTAATGTGTTTAACTCCTTTAATCGATTCACTTAATAATCATCAAGACATCACACTTGTAACTTGGGCCTTGCATTGGGGTTCTAATTCTTCCTTAATTGGTTAAGAAGGACTAACCCTAGTGTTAATGGACAAGTCCCCCTCAAGTTGTCTTACAAACCCTAAAATTCACTTCTTCATCATATCATTAAATAAAATCCACTTAACCAAAGGCTTGTTTTGTCATGAGTTTAATCCCTAATCATGGATTAAGTTGAGGAGCTTTCCTCAGCTTAAATATTCTCATCTATTATCCTTCTATTAGGATGGTGTAATGAGTCTGTTTAATCCCTGATTATGGCTTAACCTCATTACTTAACACTAAACAAAACAACCAAAAACATCTAAATAATCACAAGTAGGTTAATGATCTTAATCCTACACCAAAGGTGATTAAGTGTGAGAAGCCGACTTCACACTTAAGGTACTCTCATTACCCCTAATCAGAGGGAAGATGTGACGAGTTTACAAAATCCACTGGTTTAGGCTTAAGCTCATTAACTTATGACAAATTCTCAAAAGCAATAAAAGACTGAAAACTCAAAAACAAACAATAATCGTCTCCTTCGGGATTCTTTTCTCATCACCTTCACTCACAAACGAGAACTTGCTTCTTCCGTCTAATGCAAGACAGTTTGCACCTGAGCCAGATAGGTCATACACTTGAGCATAGACAAGTAAGCAGTTCACAAGTCAATTCATCTTTCAGTCTCTTTGGGTCGAACTACGGTGTTCTGACTTCCTCATTGCACGAGAGGATACGTAGGCATAACTTAACAGTTATCGAACAAAAGTCTCTGTATATTCCCCCTCTTTCCAGCTTTATTCTTTTAGCCTCATATTCTTGAGCATTTCATTCTTGTTCCTGCACTGACACATCATTTATACACATCACACTTCCTTTACACTGACACCTGTACATTTTGTTTTCCAGTTCTTTACACACAAATTGCACTGACACTACCCCTTTAAAACACAAATCTTTTAAGCGTGGATCCCGTCGAGTACGGCGGACAATCTGGGTGCTAATACCTTCCCAGGTTGTAACCAACCCCCTTTCTCAGTCTCTCTGGTTCGCAACCGTCTTATCCATGTCTTTCTAGGTCTATGCAGCATTGCCTTTCCTCCGGGATAAAAATGCCTAGCTGGCGACTCTTTTCTTCTCTAGTGAGTTCACTGCTGTGTGTTCTCATTGTCCCTTTCGCCGACCATTCGCGTCTGTACCCTATTTGACCCGACTTCATTTAGTGGGAGCGACAGCTTGGCGACTCTGCTGGGGAATCCCTATGCTGTAACCAGGGCTTCTGGTTCTTTTTGTGGGTTCCTCCTAGCGCTTGATTGATTTGTGTTTACTGGGGTGTTATGTGCTATTTGTGTTTGTATGTTTTATTTATTGTTTTATGTACAGTTCTTGTTTATTGCTTTCTTTATAGCTTTGTGCATATATCATATTGTCATACTGTGCTGCTGGCTGGATCTGTTTGTTTGTTTTGGTGGGTGGGTGTTCTATTGAGAGTTGAGGTCCTACACCTGGGACCTGAGTGACACCTAGGCTAGAGTGGCTCATATTCTTTCCCATTCCATCTCGGTCTGGTGCGGGAATGTGAAACACGGTTCAGATATGGGTTTCTTCTTGAGAACTCTGTGTTGCAGATTTCCTGCAATGCTAGGGCTATCTGGGAAGCCTGCTAAGTCTGGATGACCTTTAGTATTGACCTTCAGAAACTGAGGTGAATTAGAGGAGGAACTTTTATGGTTATTGAAAACACTGTACCTCCGGGTTAGAAGTGTTTACACTTCTCATAACTGATCCAAGTATGAGGATCCTTGTTTTAGAACACCACCTGTGAGGGGGTTGGGCTGTTTACAGGTTTGCAGGTACCCTTGACCTCAGCATACCCTGTTACTTTGATTTGATTAAGAGTACTCCATGTTGGAACAGTTCTTGTGATTCTAAACCCTGGACATGTGACTCTTTATTTGAGTCCCCCACCTTGGTTACTGGACTTATAGACCTCCATCTGGATTTCTTGAACATACATGGACTTATATCAGAGCATTTGATCAGATCCAGCTCAGTCACAAACCCTTGCATATCATTTGCATACATCATCATTGCATCATTTTGACATTTGTTTATTTGTTTTTCAGGGTATCCATCTTCATTTTTGGCTTGGTTTTGACCCCATCATCAGTATAGACCTATCTTCATCAGCATCTGCTTCAGCTATCAGTTACCTGCTTCAGTCACCTGCACCATCCAGTCAGTGGCCCATTCTCAGTGTTATCATCAGCACCTGTCTCAACTCTTCTTCAACAACATGGCACCTAAGAAGAGTAACATCTCCTATCATTTCTTTCAGCCTGAGCTAGCTGACATCAGGAAGATTCTGACCCTGATTACTCCAGACCATATACCACTGTTCAGAGAACACTATGGAGGCATACTTGATGTGGTTATGGATTTGGACCCTTCACAGAGGAGCCTGATTCATACTTGTCTTCAGTTTTATGACCCCCCACTGAGGTATTTCACTTTTCAGGACTTTCAGTTGGGCCCTTTATTGGAAGAGTACTCATCTTTGGTTGGTATACCTATCAGGGGTGGAGTCCCTTTCAACCCTGAGATGGTATTTCCTGGTAATGAAGAAGTAGCAAAGGCATTGCATCTGGAACCAGTATTGATTGGGCAGCATATGACTACTGAGGCTGGAATCTCTGGCCTGCATCTGGATTTCTTGATCTCTCAAGCTACCCTGAAGGCTTCTTTGGGAGAGTGGAAAGCAGTCTGTGCTTTATTGGCCCTGGGCATATATGGGATCATATTATTTGCAGATGAGCCTAGATTCATTAGCAAGAATGCAATCCATCTTTTCATTCTGAGGAACCCAGTGCCCACCTTATTGGGGGATTTCTACTACTCAGTACATCAGAGGAATGAAAAGCAGAGGGGAAGATTAGTGAGGTGCTGTGCTCCTTTGTTCCATACTTGGCTTCTCAAGCATTTGCCCAAGACAGATGCATTTTTGAATCCTCATCAGCAGAGAAACTGGGCTAGAAGACTAACTGCTCTGACTTCAGCTGATATCAGATGGTGCACTCAAAGCACAAAGGGCAGGGATGTCATTACCAGCTGTGGGCAGTTTCCCAATGTACCCCTGATAGGAGTTAAGGGTTGCATCAATTACAACCCTCTGCTATTCAAAAGACAACTGGGCTATGCATTGGTCCACACTCCTAAGGCACAAGACTTGGCTGAGACTCTTTACTGTGAGAACAAGCCTAATCTGGCTACTGTCAGACAAGCAGCCTGGGCCTGGGACAATGTTCAAACTAAAGGAGTAACCATTCTGGGGAAGTGCAACAATGTGGCATCAGCACAATACTATGAGTGGTCCCATGCCAGGGCTCAATTTTCTGGGATGCCCTTTACCATGGAGGATATGCCAGGACCATCCTCAGCACCACCTCCTGCCACTGTCAGCTTAGGGGAGTTTGAGAGCTTGAAAGAGAGAAATGAGAAGTTGACTCAGGCTTTACAGAAGACCCTCTGGGAGAGGAGTGATGGTAGGTTGGATATTGAGAGGTTGGAAAAGTTGAAGGTGGAGCATCTGGCTAAAATTGAGAAGTCTGAGGATTACATCAAGAAGTCTAGGGCTGGAGAACAGATCTTGAAGAATGCCTGCAAGGAAGCTCAGTTCCGGAAGGCCAGGACTGATTTGTATTTGAAGGAGAGTCAAGCTAGGTGGGTCCGGATCACTGAAGCTCGTACTCAGGAAGATAAAAGGACTCAAGACAAGATTGAGCAGCTGGAGGCTAGTGCAAAAGAGCAACAGGAAGCCCTGGCAGCAACCCAGAGGGAGATATCAGAGCTAAAGATCAGAGCTGGAGTGAAGAGGTCAAAAGACCAGAGTCAGCACAAGAAGCTAACCACAGCTGTTACTACCCGGAACCTCCTTATCAGGAACCTCACGGAGCGTCCAGCTGATCCTGTGACTGAAGCACTTCTCAAGGAAGTTCAGGAGGATGAGTTTGGTCTTGGTGTCTGACTTCTGCTTGTTGTTGCTTTCATTTCATGTACTTTTATTTTCTTATGTTGTATTTTGACCCCTCGGGGCATGTTTTGTAAAGAACGAACTATGTAACTTTCGCTTTTTGTAATATATGTATCAGTTTGTTCCATCTGAGTTTACTTCAAAAGCGACATCAACAGCATCTTCAAGGGTCTGGAAGGGTCAAAACCGAGTACCAAGCCGGATACCTTGGAAACAAATAAGCATACTGCATTGCATGCTAACCTTTTGTTTGTTTTGTAGGTTTATTTTGTCATTCTCACTAACTCTGTTGTGATATCCAGGAACTATTGCTCGACGTCGGGTATTTCCACTCAACCGTCCACACCGATATCCAACCCGTAACAACCTTCCGGGCATACAGATGGACTAGGTACAACAGGACCTTGCAGAGGTCAGGAACCAAATGGCCAACGAAAGATTGGATATGAGAACTCAGATGACGCAGTTTATGGAAGTGATGAACAACATGGCTCAGAGCCAAGAGAGATTGAGAGCAATGGTGGAAAGGCAGAATCAGGAAGATCCCCATATAGGGACTGCTGGCACAAGCAACAATGAGAGGGTCCAACCTCATGTCAACCCCCCTGTATTTGGACCCCACCTCCATCCAGAGATCAACATTCCTGCTAATGTTCAAGGGACTGCCACTTCAGGCAGAGTACTGCAAGAAGACCCCCAGGAGGATCAGTTCACAGTAATGGGTGCTGGAGAAGAAGCCTATGACAGAAGGCTGGATGAAATTGCTGAAAGATTAATGTCCTTGGAGTCTCAAAACTCCTTGGGTTTTGAAGTTATGGACATGGGCTTAGTGGACGGGGTCAGGATTCCCCATAAGTTTAAGCCTCCTTGTTTTGAAAAATACAACGGGACTTCCTGCCCACGGACCCACTTACAATCCTTTCTGGGGAGGTTGAAAGCCTATACCATGGACGAGAAGCTATGGATGTTTTATTTTGAGGATAGCTTAACTGGAGCGTCAAGGGAATGGTACTCCCATTTGACTAGAGCAACCATTAGGTGTTGGAAGGACTTGGCAGAGGCCTTCATCAGACAATACCAGTATAACTTGGATATGGCACCCAACAGGACCCTCCTAATGGGAATGTCACAGTTATCCAGGGAAAGCTTCCGCGAGTACGCCCAAAGGTGGAGGCAGTTGGCTGCTGCTGTCTAGCCACCTATGTCAGAAAGGGAGATGGCAGATATGTTTATGAACACCCTCCAAGGAACATACATTGACAGGCTGGCTGCTTTCTCTTCTACCAGCTTTGCAGATGTCGTTATAGCCGGAGAGAGAATTGAGAGCCTGTTAAAGATGGGCAAAATTTCTGACAACGGTGCCAGCTCATCTAGCAACACAAGAAAGCCTTTTGCAGGCCCAAGAAGAACTGGTGAGACCAATGCTATCCATGCTAACAGGGGCAGGCCCCAATATATTCATAGGTCCGTGGCAGCAGTCACCATCCCCGCTCCAATTCATCCACAACCAGCTTATCAACCACAGCAACAAAATTATCAGCAACAAACTCAGTATCCTCCTCAGAGAAATTACAACAACACCAACAACAACAATCAGCAAAGACCGTTCCAACAGAGACCTTCTCAGGCCAATAGGGTGATCGATCTGATCCCTATGCCATATGCCACATTACTGCCACAACTCCTGAAACTCAACCTGGTTGAGCTAAGGACGTTGGGACCTCCAGATCCCACCAGTCTACCCAGAAATTATGACTCCAACGCCAGATGTGCTTTTCACTCAAATGCACCTGGCCACAGTACAGAAAAGTGCAGAGCTTTGCACATGAAGGTACAAGACTTGGTGGATTCTAAAGCTCTGAACTTTGCACCACCACCAAATGTTAACAAGAACCCTATGCCAAACCACGGAGGTCCCAGAATCAATGCTATTGAAGAAGACAAGCCGTCTTACTTGATAACCAGTGTGGGTCAGATTCGGACACCGTTGGTAGAGATTAAAGCTCAACTCCTTGAATGTCAAATGTTCCCGGGGTGTGAGTTAGGGTGTGCTTATTGCAACATTTCAGTGAATGGTTGTGATAACTTGAGAGATGGCATAGATGGTCTCATCCAGAGTGGCCTGCTTCAAATCACAACATCAATACCTACCAATCCGACAATCCCCTCAGCAACAATTCCTGTGTCTTCTACAAATACAACAACCATTGTTCCAAGCAACTCTTCAATCTCATCAACAAATGCTTCATCTGTTCTTTCAACGGACCAAATATCAGCAAACATCCCTTCTACAACTTCAGCACCACTTCATTCAGAATCTCCTACAACAACAACACCCATCCTTCCAACAATGTCTCCTACAACTTCAGCAGAAATGTCTCAACGGTTACAATTTATTATGATCCTGAAAATGACTCTGCCTACAACTCACAAAATGCCACTCCTATCAGAGCACCAGTCACAATATACTATGATCCACAAACTATCACAGTCCCTTCTGCAGCTGCCATCAGCCCAGTCACCGTCACGGTGCCTGGGCCAGTACCTTATGAAAGCAGTAATGCCATCCCTTGGCATTACGGCTCCGATCTATACTGCAAAGGACAGAAAATCACTCTTGAAACATCAACCCCTGCACCACAAATAGGCAATGTGGGAGGAGGCGGAGGCTTCACTCGAAGCGGACGTCTCTTTGCTCCACAAATCCAAAGACCCACTGCCGAAGCAGAAGCTGCTGCCAAGGCAAAAGGGAAAAGCTTGGTGCAAGAAGAGCAAATTGTTAAAGAAGCTTTGAAAACACCCTTTGATCAAGAAGTTGATGAATTCATGAGAATCATCAAGAAAAGTGATTAAAAAATAGTGGATCAGCTTCACCAGACGCCTTCCAAGATCTCAATTCTATCATTGCTTATGTGCTCCGAGGCTCATCGGAACGCACTACTAAAAGTCTTGCACGCGGCTTATGTGCCAGAAGAGATCACCGTCAATCAGTTGGAAGCTGTGGTTGGAAATGTTAATGCTAGTCATGGACTAGGGTTTACCAACACCGATTTGACTACGGAAGGCCGCAATTATAACAAGGCTTTTAACATTACCATGGAATGCAAAGGTGCAGTTCTTTCCCATGTGCTGGTAGACACAGGATCATCCCTCAATGTCTTACCTAAAAAAGCCCTTGTGAAACTAGAGTATGACGGATTGGCATTACGGCCCAGTAACCTGGTAGTGAGAGCCTTTGATGGTTCTAAGAGATCGGTTCTGGGAGAAATTGAGTTGCCTATAACGATTGGCCCACAAACTTTCAAAACGATCTTCTACGTGATGGATATACAGCCTGCCTACAGCTGTCTATTGGGTAGGCCATGGATTCACGCCGCTGGCGCCGTGACCTCAACCCTTCACCAGAAGTTAAAATTCGAGTGGGAGGGTCAAGTCGTTACTATCTGTGGAGAGGAAGATATTTTTGTTAACCACCTGGCTACCTACAAATATATTGAGATGGATGGGGAGATCCACGAAACGATGAGTCAAGGGTTTGAGGCCTTGAACATAAACGAAACTTCTGTTGTACCTGGAACCTCAATAACATCTTATCAACAAGCCCGGAAGGTTGTTGAAGAAGGAACTGCCCAAGGCTGGGGCAAATTGTTACCTGTGGAGAAGAAAGAGGACAGATTTGGGTTGGGTTACAAACCAACTCAACAAGATCAAGCAGAGGCTGCTAAAGAGCCCAACTTTGTTAGTGGGGGAATGCTCACCCCTGATGCTGTCAACAATTTGGAAGACGAGGATGAAAGCGACCGCAACCTGGAGAGTTGGATCCGTCCAAAGATCCCGGGGAGCAGTATCTCAAACTGGTCTTCCCAGGAAATTATAAGAGTTACTCATGCAGAGTAATTATTATTTCCTGTATTTTTATAGCATGCATCAAGTCTTGCATCTTGCCCAAGATGACAAGACTCATTTTGTAATCGGGCCATCTGTAATTTTTGTGCAACAAGATTAATCAATGAAATATCAGACATCTTTTGCAAATGAGTCTTTTTCTTTTCCGCTCACTGTTTTTTCCATTTTTCTTTTTGTACAAAAAATAATAAATGGCAGTGTTTTCAAAATGACAACTTTATTTCACTTTTCTAAAACAAGATTAAAATCAAATCACTAAAATGAACAAACTGAACCCTTGCAGAGAGTGCCTTCCAGACAACACCGACAACAACACGACTATGACTTCGTATGACTTTGACAATCCAATCAATCAAACTGATGAAGGGGTTGAAGAAGATTACGAGCTTCCTGAAGAGCTAGCCAGGTTGTTGAGACAGGAGGAAAAGGTTATCACTCCTCATCAGGAGGAGGTGGAAACAATTAATCTTGGTACAGATGAAAATGTGAAAGAAGTTAAAATCGGGGCCTGCCTACAAGACTCAGTGAAGAGACAACTGATTGACCTGCTTCAAGAGTATGTGGACGTGTTTGCTTGGTCTTATCAAGATATGCCAGGGTTGGACACCGACATTGTTGTGCACAAGCTGCCTTTGAGGGAAGAATGCCCACCGGTTAAACAGAAACTGCGCCGTACTCGCCCAGACATGGCTATGAAGATCAAAGAAGAGGTACAAAAGCAATGGGACGCCGGGTTCCTTGCTGTGCCTAAGAAGGATGGCAAGGTAAGAATGTGTGTTGACTACCGGGATCTGAACAGAGCTAGCCCGAAAGATGACTTCCCTTTACCTCACATTGATGTACTGGTGGATAATACGGCTCAGTTATCGGTATTCTCCTTCATGGATGGGTTTTCAGGATACAATCAGATTAAAATGTCACCTGAAGACATGGAGAAGACAACTTTCATCACACCCTGGGGCACGTTCTGCTACAAGGTAATGCCATTTGGGCTCAAGAATGCTGGTGCAACATATCAACGGGCTATGGTAACATTATTCCACGATATGATCCATAAAGAAATTGAGTGTTATGTGGATGACATGATTGCCAAGTCCCTCACCGAAGAAGACCACCTGGTAAATCTGCTGAAGCTGTTCAAGCGTCTGAGGAAGTACCAACTGAAGTTGAACCCCAACAAATGCACATTCGGGGTGCGATCTGGTAAGTTGCTGGGATTTATTGTAAGCGAGAAAGGGATTGAAGTTGACCCTGATAAAGTCAAAGCTATTCAAGAGATGCCTGCACCAAAGACAGAGAAGGAAGTTCGAGGGTTCTTAGGTCGATTGAACAACATCTCAAGGTTCATATCACACCTTACAGCAACCTGTGAACCCTTGTTCAAACTGTTGAGAAAAGAACAAACAGTCAGGTGGAATGAAGACTGCCAGAAGGCTTTTGACAAGATCAAGGAATACTTACAAGAGCCTCCAATCCTTATGCCTCCAGTTGAAGGAAGACCTCTGATTATGTACTTGACAGTATTAGAAGAGTCGATGGGGTGTGTGTTGGGCCAGCATGACGAGTCTGGTCGAAAAGAGTATGCAATATACTACCTAAGCAAAAAGTTTACCGACTGTGAACAACGTTATTCACTGCTCGAGAAAACTTGCTGTGCTTTAGCGTGGGCTGCTCGCCGACTAAGGCAGTATATGTTGACCCACACTACCTTATTGATCTCAAAGATAGACCCAGTTAAGTACATATTTGAGAAGCCAGCACTTACCGGACGGGTTGCAAGATGGCAAATGATCCTTACAGAGTATGACATTCAGTACACATCTCAGAAAGCCATCAAGGGCAGTGTATTGTCTGAATATCTTGCTGAGCAACCCATTGATGATTACCAGCCTATGAGGTTTGACTTCCCTGATGAAGACATCATGTTCATAAAAGCAAAAGATCATGAAGAGCCTGTTCACACTGAAGGGCCTGACCCGAGAGAAGAATGGACTATGATGTTTGATGGGGCTGTTAATATGAACGGTCGTGGTGTTGGTGCAGTACTCATTACACCTAAAGGAGTTCATATGCCTTTCTCGGCGAAACTCACCTTTAACTGCACTAACAACGAAGCTGAATACGAAGCTTGTATTATGGGTCTTGAGGAAGCCATTGACCTCAGGATCAAGACATTGACCGTGTTCGGAGATTCAACTCTGGTAATCAATCAAACCAATGGCAAATGGTACACCCACCAGGATCATCTGATACCTTACAGGGATTATACAAGGAGGTTATTGACTTTCTTTACAACAGTCAAGCTTGAGTATATCCCTCGGGACGAGAATCAGTTTGCAGATGCTCTGGCTACCATTTCATCAATGATCAAAGTTCAAGCGGCCAACTTTGTACCACAAATCTCAGTGTCCAGACTTGACAAACCAGCATATGTATTCGCAGCAGACATTGTCAAAGATGATAAGCCTTGGTTCCATGACATTAAGTGCTTCTTGGAGGATCAAACATACCCACCTGGGGCATCTTCCAATGATAAGAAGACTTTGAGAAGGCTTGCTGGTAGTTTCTTTCTGAACACTGACGGTTCCCTTTACAAGAGAAACTTTGATATGGTACTCCTCAGATGCGTCGACAGGACAGAAGCAGATTTGTTAATGCATGAAGTGCACGAAGGATATTTTGGTACCCATGCGGGAGGGCATGCCATGGCTAAGAAGTTGCTGAGATCAGGTTATTATTGGATCACAATGGATGCCGACTGTTGTGCCTATGCCAGAAAATGCCCTAAATGCCAGATTTATGCAGATAAGGTGCATGTGCCTCCCAATCCTTTGAATGTGATGTCTTCACCCTGGCCCTTCGCTATGTGGGGCATTGACATGATTGGCAAGATTGAGCCAACTGCTTCGAATGGCCACCGATTCATCTTGGTCGCCATTGACTATTTCACCAATTGGGTCGAAGCAGCTTCATATGCAAATGTTACAAGACAAGTGGTAGCCAGATTTCTGAAGAGAGATATCATCTGTCGATACGGAGTTCCCGAGCGAACCATTACTGATAATGGTTCCAATTTAAACAACAAGATGATGGCAGAACTATGCCGGGACTTCAAGATCCAACACCACAATTCTTCTCCTTACAGGCCAAAGATGAACGGCGCTGTTGAGGCAGCTAATAAGAATATCAAGAAGATTGTGCAGAAGATGGTAGTCACCTACAAAGACTGGCATGAAATGCTACCATTTGCCTTGCATGGGTACCGCACGTCAATCAGGACATCCACTAGGGCAACACCGTATCAGCTTGTTTATGGTATGGAGGCAGTCCTACCAGTTGAAGTTGAATTACCCTCCTTACGGGTGTTAATGGATGTTAAACTGAGTGAAGCAGAATGGGTTCGGTCCCGATACGAACATTTGAGTCTGATTGAAGAGAAAAGATTGGCTGCAATCTGTCATGGGCAGTTATATCAGAAGAGAATGAAGAAAGCCTTCGATTAGAAAGTCAGGCACCGAGAGTACCAAGTAGGAGATCTTGTGCTGAAAAGAATCCTCCCTCCCCATACAGACCACAGGGGCAAATGGACTCCAAATTATGAAGGACCATTCATAGTAAAGAAAGTTTTCTCTGGTGGAGCACTGATGCTCAGCACTATGGATGGTGAAGACTTCCCATCCCCTGTGAATTCAGATGCAGTTAAAAAATACTTCGCATAAAAATGACCCGCTGGACATAAAAAAGAATGTAAGTCCAGGCAAAAATAGGGCATCCCAGCGAGTCAAAAACAGAATAAAAGACTCGGGCAAAAATAAGGGAAAATAAACAAAAGATGTGTACACCCGCTGAGTTGAAAAGCCGCATTGGACAACTCAGGCAAAAATGGGTATCCCGATGGATTGAAAACCCGAAAGGGCGATCCATGCAAAACAAGGGAATAAGCGAACAACTGCACTCTGAATTCGTCTGTATCGCTTACCACTTGGTAAGTTTCGAAAGGATCAAGCTTCAATCAGAATCAACCTTCTTCAGAAAGCAAGACGAGAAGAACGTCAACAGTCATACGAGTCATAGTGAAAGAGGAAGCTCCTTAAAGCGTCGTCAACATTGCCAGCATTTTGTTTCTCAATTTGTAACAATCTCCTCATTTTAGGGGATCTGTTTCTTTGACTGTATCTTGCCAATTCAGGGTACATGAATTAATAAAATCGGACTTTCAGTCACGTTTCGTCTCGTCCATTTTTATTTTTATTTGCAAAATGTCTGATGTCTCCAAAAGTTTGATTGCATAAATACAGATGCCCATCTTCAAAAGATATAATAAAATCACATGCTTGCAGGAAATATACTTACTCACAGAAGTGTCTAAACTCCTATGACGGAATCCAGTAAAGGATACCTCGGGATTACTTGTGCGTTTCCCTATCTTTGCAGGATTGCAGGTATCCAGAACGCAACTTGGGGCACGAAAGCTTCACTCCAGCAAGCTGACAAATCAACACTCAGCCTTAGCACCCAAAGTGCCCGGCCCCGGTTGATTTGCCACTTATTACTTCTCCCCATCAAAGTTGCCAGGCATCGTTTTTCCCACAGAACAGTACCGGAGGGCGCCCATATCCCCGGCTGAGTCAAAATTCCTCCTCAACAGAATCTCTAGGGAGATCTTTCAGTGATCTCTCTTTCTCCCCAGCCGGGTTGCCATTTCATCATCAGCCAAATACAAAAGTCAGGAAACCATCTTCCCACAGAGCTCCAGCCTCTATCCAGAAGAGCAGCACACGAAGGAATCACAACAGAGTGAAGAAAGCTTCTGCAGATCCCCAGCTGGGTCCCTCTTTGCAAGGATATATCCATCAGTGATCTATATCCCCAAGCAAATGCTTCTCATCAGATCTACCAACGATCTCACCCCCAGCTGGGATGTCCATTTCAAGCAGATCGGCCAAAGATCTTCGTGGCATCGGGATCCGAATCCCGGTTTGGTACCTCATGCATAATCATAGCATTCGCATCATATGCACCCATAAAGCGTAGCATTCCGTTTAGTACGGAGCATTATGGCAAAAATCAAACATATAGCATAATCATAAGCCATGTTTTGAATCAAACCCTTGTGAATAATGACAATCCATCAATATACCGAATACTTCCCCCAAAATCCCCAGCGGAGATTCCCCAGCAAAATCAGTTGCCTCACATTCACAAACACCAGTATATACTCTCTTTGGCACCCGTCCGTGTCGATACTCCCCAGTAAAGTCGCCCGAACACTCTGTGCAAACAGTACCACTCGTATTATAGATACTTTTTGACACCCGTCTGTGCCATATCCCCAGCAGAAAGCCAAAGACACCCTCTTTGCACTCACAGATACTCATATACACTTTGTACATCAGATACTTGTTTATAATATACTCTTCTCCTTTCGACACTCGTCCGTGTCACTCTCCCCAACAGTTAAATACTCATCTATACACCACTCACACTCATGCAGATACTCGTCCGTATCTTGTATACACTATTATATCCCTTCAGATTCAACACTCGTCCGTGTTCTCTGTTAACCCGTTGATACTCGTCCGTATCATCATCTCTGAGCACGTGTCAGTATTTGTTTCTACCCGATACTCATCCATATCGTAGTCTTAAGGATGCTCGTCCGCATCTTTAATCTATACACAAACATCTAGACGCTTATAACTTTTGTTTCTTGGATGTAAGCACTCGTCCGTGTTTACTATTCCCCGTTAGATCGCCAACAAAGCAAATTTTCTTTTATATGACATTCGTCCTATGTCACGATAAACCCTGAGAGCAGCCGTACCCTGCTAGGTGGTCGTCCTCCACCTCTTGATGGTCGTCCTCCATCATGCTCATCCGATGGCCGTCCCCATCGTTGATTTTCTATCCGACATTCGTCCTATGTCGTGATATTTTGTAGCCGTCCCCTGCTAGGTGGTCGTCCTCCACCTTTTGATGATCATCCTTCATCATTTTATCCAATGGCCGTCCCCATTGTTGATTTTGGTTATCTGGCATTCGTCCTATGTCAAGACAAACCTTGAGAGCAGCCGTCCCCTGCTAGGTGGTCGTCCTCCACCTCTTGATGGTCGTCCTCCATCATGCTCGTCCGATGGCCGTCCCCATAGTTGACCTTTTGTCCGGCATTCGTCCTATGTCGCGATATTTTCGGCAGCCGTACCCTGCCAGGTGGTCGTCCTCCACCTTAGATGACCGTCCCTCATCTTAACACAACAGAGCAGCCGTCCCCCTCTAAGTGATCGTCCTTCACCTTTGATGACCGTACCTCATTATCTGTTTATTTCATTTATTCTTTAACCCGATGGCCGTCCCCGTCGTGGTCCCTTTTCCTTTTCAGTTTAGCCCGATGGCCGTCCCCATCGTTGGTTACTTTGTGAACTTGATGGCCGTCCCCGTCATGTTTCATTGATCCCCAGAGAATTTTTCAGCTTTGCTTGATGGCCGTCCCCATCATAATTCTTTTATCCCCAGCATGTCGGCCGTCCCCGTCATTGCCTTATTTCCCGCACCTCTCCAGCGTGTCGGCCGTCCCCGTCATTGCTCTTCACCCAGCAGTCGTCCTCTGCTCGACGGTCATCCTCCGTCGCCCATACTTTACAATATACTTTATTTTTCTTTTACAATCTATATCCCTTTTCTTCTTCATTCTGTGAGTGCAAATTTTGGACTGTCTTTGGTATTCAACCACAAGTTATCTTGTTTGCCTGTAAGGCCATTGCTTACATCCTGCACAGCTAACTCATGTTTGAATAGGGGCAGCTGTAAACACCCCAAATTTGCCCTCACCCATTCACACCATGGCTTGTGATCATTTCATATGCATAAATTCAATCATACCATCTCATATCACATTTTTGATTCACTGCATTGGTTCAAAGTCATCTGCATCTAGGGTTTGTGATCTGAGCAATCCAAGAGCTTCTTGAGCCACTCCAAAGGTCAACAATCACTTCAAAGAGGTCTATGTGTGTTCAAGTATCATATTATATCCTCTCAAAGTCAAGACTGTCAAAGAATCACAAGAACTGGGATTGGTATGGAAGCAGAGCCAGGCTTGACTGCACAGATGACCTAAAATTAGGGTTTTGGTTTCAGAGGCCATAACTCCAAATTTTTTGGTCATTCTTGTTTCTATTGGTCTCTATATGGTATAGGGAGTATGCATATCAATTTTCATGAAGAAATTCCATGGGGAAGTCATCTGATCAAGGGTTGACTTTTCAAGCAAGTCAGTGCAAAATCAGGGCATCTGAGGCCCCCAATGACCCAACCAAGGGGTGATCTTCATCATTTTGAGTGTATATGATCTTTATTTGATCATGGAAGAAGTTGGAAGTTCACAAAATTTAAGAATTTCAAGTCTTTTGCAAAGTTGACTTTTTGGGCAAGTTTGACTTTTAATGAAAATGTCATTTTATGCAACTTTTTCAACCCTTACTTTTTGATCCAAAAAAGCTTCAAATGGAAAAACTTTGGTCATGAAAGTTGTAGAATAGATCTTTCCCTTTTCAAAAAGTACAAGAACATGACCTAATTCATTTTGGATCAAAAGTTATGGCTTGTCAAAGTTGGCAAAAATCACAAAATTTCAAAGTTTCTACCAAAGAGGTATTTTGCAAAATGACTTGATCAAGTGTTCTAAGGCTATCAAATGGACTTCTAATTCACATAACATGATCATGTAACATCAAAAGTTCAGAATGGACCAAGGGATTACACATTTGTATGGCTTTTGGAACAAGATCTTTTCATGAGAACCAAAATGAACCAAGTTGCAAAATCCATCATAACATCTCACCCACTTGTTGCCTAGCCTGCTGATCAATCCTAGCCTTTCTCCCTCACCTTGCTGCGCAGCCCACTCTCCATGTACTTGGCTAGAAGTTTCCCATGCCCTTCTTACACAAAAGTTGACATTTTGGCAAAAGCAACCATACCTATCACAAAAGGACATGTCACATCTTCTGACCAATAGGATTAGTTTATACAAATCAAATGCAAGTTAAACATCACAAGAGGCAAGCCTGAAAGACACAAGAACACAGCATTCTCATTTTCCACCCTTGAAGCAAAAGCTTTCGAAACTCTTCATACAACTCACAAACACTCAAACAAACTACACAGACCTTCTCAACACATCACCCTGATCACAAAGCACCCCTAAAATCAACCTGAAACTCAAGGAATCAAGAACACGATTCTCACACCATCCTGAACAGAACTTGTTCAAACTCCCAAACCAGCCAACACAAACTCTTTCCAAGCATCAATATGTCATCAGGGGCTTAAAAGGAGTGGATTGCACAAAGGAGAGAGGCCAGAAAGCTGCAAACTGAAAGCTTCAAAACTCAGGTAGCTCAAGAAATTTTTTTCCAGAAATGATTTTTAAAGTTCCTAAGTTGTTCTTTGTAGCTCACTGATCACTCTGATGTTGTTGGTTTTGAAAATGGTGAAGAGATGAGAGTTTAATCGTGTTCTGAAAGTTTTGCCCTAAAATTTGTTTTATTTCGATTCATGTGATTGATGAAATATAAATGATGTTTATGTTAGGGTTTTGATTCAGTGAGGTGTGGGGATGATTTCCATTCTTTTAGATTTCGTTTTAGTTACGTTTTGAAGATTCTAGGAATTTTCAGGTGGGGTTCCCACCGGAGAAGACGACCGGAGGTCTTCTCTGGCCATCTGAAAATAATTAGGGTTTAATCCCTGTAATTAGTGTAGTTTGAATGCTGAGCGTTGGATCCCTTGACTTTGTTGACTTGGCGCGTGATTGTGTGGTCCAGATGTGTCCATTTTGCCCTAATCCTCATTTATTAGTTTAATTAATTATAATTAGGTTAATTTAATCAGGATAAGCCTCAGCCCTTGGATGACGCGCCAGTCAACCAATTTCACCCCAGTTTGAATACCAGCCCTTAGATCTGCTTACTTCTTCATTTATTTATTTTTATTTTCATTTTTTCCCATTTAATTTGTACATTTATTTAAAAATAGTAAAATCCATTCAAATATTCTGAAATTTTTTATGCAAGCTATTATTTAATTTCAGAACACAAAAATATTTTTATTTTCATTTTTTGCATTTAAAAAGTATTTTTAAATATTTAAAAGTTTATTTTTAATTAATTAATGAGAATTAATTAATTAAAAATACTTTTAAGTATTTAAAAATCACCAAAAAATTCATGAAACATTTAAAACCATTTAGAAACATTGTCCAACCCTCAAACCAAATTTCTTTTTTGATCTTGATGCATTTTGAGAATTTTTCATGGAAATAAAATCATTTCAAGGCATTATTTTGATCAAAAACTTCAAAAATCATTTCTGCCTAACCATTGAGAGTTGGACTTTGATTCTTTTTGCATTGTGTTTAGCATATCATGTAGTTTGTGAGATTAAATTGGCATGAATTAATCTTGCATTTTTCATTTGTTTGGCATTTTTCTTATTAAGGAACCCTAAAACCCTAGAAAACTTAGGAAAATCATAACTTTCATTAGGTTAAGAGTTGGAACCTCTCCTTTGGGCAGTGAGTTAGTATAGGTTTAGGGATCCTTTAAGTGCATTTTCAATTTTTTGTATTGATGTTTGCTTCTGATTTTGGTTTGTGTTTGATGCTTTGATCATAAACCCTAATTTGGGCTTCCATATGCATCCATCTAGCATTTGCATTCATACCTTGACTTGCCATAGCATTTTATGCATTCTTGTGATCCATTTGACATCTTAAGACATATTGAAAGCATGTTTGATAATTGCATCTTGCATTTGCCATGTTGTATGCCATTTGCATTTCATAACTTTCCATGTATGTTCATGCTCCTAGCTTGTTTCATTTGCATCCATAAGCTTGTATGATCATCCCCATGTGTTGTTCCATGTTTTTAGCATCTCATAGCATCATTATCATCATGCATATGCTTCTGGTTTTGTCTCTCATCATGCCATTTCATTTCATTTTGCATTGCATTGCATTTCCTTTCTAACTTTTCAGGTGGTAAGTGACTTTGAGAAGTGAATTTGCCTTCACTTCTCATAACTTCTCTTCATCTCTTTCATGCATCCTTGCTGCATTTTGTTATGTGTTTGAGTTTGAGCTTGTTCATTCTCCTTCTTCTCACTTTCTTTCTTCAAGTGACTTGACTTCTTGAATGAAGCAAGTTTACTTTGCTTCTCCTGATCTTTTCATCTGCTCCCTGGTGGTTCCATTGAAGACTTCTTCTTGTTAAACCTCACAAACCTTAGGAGCAACCATGCATGACAATGATTAGGGTTTTGCTTAGTCTCCCCTCTTAGTTTTACCTTTGTGTCTCATTGAGTCTTCTCTTCTCATCTCATAATCAGGGACTAAACCCTAAAGGCTTTAAGGCTTTGTGATTAAGCTTATGCCTGCATCCTTCTATTAGGATGGAGTGTATAACTTTAATCCTAAGTGTTAAACCCTTAATGTGTTTAACTCCTTTAATCAATTCACTTAATAATCATCAAGACATCACACTTGTAACTTGGGCCTTGCATTGGGGTTCTAATTCTTCCTTAATTGGTTAAGAAGGACTAACCCTAGTGTTAATGGACAAGTCCCCCTCAAGTTGTCTTACAAACCCTAAAATTCACTTCTTCATCATATCATTAAATAAAATCCACTTAACCAAAGGCTTGTTTTGTCATGAGTTTAATCCCTAATCATGGATTAAGTTGAGGAGCTTTCCTCAGCTTAAATATTCTCATCTATTATCCTTCTATTAGGATGGTGTAATGAGTCTGTTTAATCCCTGATTATGGCTTAATCTCATTACTTAACACTAAACAAAACAACCAAAAACATCTAAATAATCACAAGTAGGTTAATGATCTTAATCCTACACCAAAGGTGATTAAGTGTGAGAAGCCGACTTCACACTTAAGGTACTCTCATTACCCCTAATCAGAGGGAAGATGTGACGAGTTTACAAAATCCACTGGTTTAGGCTTAAGCTCATTAACTTATGACAAATTCTCAAAAGCAATAAAAGACTGAAAACTCAAAAACAAACAATAATCGTCTCCTTCGGGATTCTTTTCTCATCACCTTCACTCACAAACGAGAACTTGCTTCTTCCGTCTAATGCAAGACAGTTTGCACCTGAGCCAGATAGGTCATACACTTGAGCATAGACAAGTAAGCAGTTCACAAGTCAATTCATCTTTCAGTCTCTTTGGGTCGAACTACGGTGTTCTGACTTCCTCATTGCACGAGAGGATACGTAGGCATAACTTAACAGTTATCGAACAAAAGTCTCTGTATATTCCCCCTCTTTCCAGCTTTATTCTTTTAGCCTCATATTCTTGAGCATTTCATTCTTGTTCCTGCACTGACACATCATTTATACACATCACACTTCCTTTACACTGACACCTGTACATTTTGTTTTCCAGTTCTTTACACACAAATTGCACTAACACTACCCCTTTAAAACACAAATCTTTTAAGCGTGGATCCCGTCGAGTACGGCGGACAATCTGGGTGCTAATACCTTCCCAGGTTGTAACCAACCCCCTTTCTCAGTCTCTCTGGTTCGCAACCGTCTTATCCATGTCTTTCTAGGTCTATGCAGCATTGCCTTTCCTCCGGGATAAAAATGCCTAGCTGGCGACTCTTTTCTTCTCCAGTGAGTTCACTGCTGTGTGTTCTCATTGTCCCTTTCGCCGACCATTCGCGTCTGTACCCTATTTGACCCGACTTCATTTAGTGGGAGCGACAGTCATGCAAAGGGAATCCTAGGTTAGTGTGGTTTGAACTGTCCTAAAGAAGAATGAAAGAAGAAAAGAAGAAGATGAAAGGAGAAGAACCATGGTGGCCTAAGCACACCTCAAGTTAAGAAAGAATAAAAGAAGATGACGAAGAAGTTGAGATGAAAAAGAAATAAGCAAGGAGAGGAGAACGCAATATGATAATTGACCAATGCACAAACAGAGCCAACACCAGTAGGACTTCCAGATGCCGCAGCATGCAATAAGTAAAATTGGGTCTCAGTGGTACCTAACAGAGAAGGTCCGTTGCCTCTTCAATATGTGCCAGACAAATCAAGAATAAGCAAATTCAACAGTCAAGCACAATTGTCGATCAGGGTATCAAAATCCGAGAATACTTCAAGTTAGCCATCCGAACAGAATTATGAAAATAGTAAATCAAAAAGTCATTATCCAGCAACATCCATCGTCGAAATCAAGCGAGCAGCCTACAAAACACCAGAAAAAAACTAAAACCAAAAAATAAGCAAAATTCCAATAAACCAATAACTTAACAAGTTCTAATTAAACAACTTCAATTAAAATTAATAGGAAATTCACCTAAAATAGTTAATAAATTTAAACAAAAACCAAAGAATTAAATACACAAGAAGAATGGTACATAGCGTTGGGATTTGGGGTATGAGTCAAAAGAAAAACAAACAATGGGCTTTCAAAGCCCAAAACAAAGATATCTTTCAAAGAAGTGAAAAAAAGAAGTTAAAATAAATAAAAATATCAACGAAAAGGTTTAACACAGTAACCCAAAATCAATGACAAGCTTCTGCATCAACAGTGTCGATCATAACCCTTGTTTTGCTCTTGTTTTACTCTTCGACAATCCAGCGCAGAGCCAACGTCTATTCACCCTTGACAATCGTCGGCGCCGGTAAAATCAAGGTTTCGCCGTCGCAACTTCGCCATCGTCAACATCATCTCAACATCGCAACCTTGATCTCGTTCTTTCCGATGCTCTTCCCTCC